>QGSO01000403.1:0-37497 GCA_011037825.1 Carya cathayensis | reverse complement strand
CCCCCCCCCCCCCCCCCCCCCCCCCCCCCCCCCCGCTTTTTAATAATAATTCAATAACCCTAATGAATCTTTTGGTTACAAAACTATATAAAAAAGCTTGTTAAGTTCAAAAAAATCAAAAGGCATGCATTAGGAAATTACAAGACTAATAACTTTTGGAAAGTTTGACTGTTATCAAATATCGTCGAGAAAAATATGGTGTGTATAAACAGAAGCAAAGCTTCGTGCTTCCAAAACTGTATATTTAATAGATATCACATCCATAGAACTTTACCAGATATTCATAGATACATATGTTGACATTCAGAACTAGTTTTGGGTTCCTAACAAATAGTTATAATCAATTCAATTTGCAAAACTGAAAAGATATAGCGGTATGAATAAGACCATCCTAACCGTAGAAGAAATACCAAATCAGCACACTCTTACAATAGCCTACAACCAATATCATGCTGAGGAAACAAAGTTCATATGTACATACAACAACCAATAATGCCTCCATCTTCTAGCCGAAGCAGCACAGTCATAAGCTTGAGTTACTTTCAGAAGGATTTCATCCAAGTTCTTTTAAGTTGATCCTAAAGTAATCCTAAATTAGTTAGAAACTTCTGCAGTGTTTTGCGACCCCATTGGATGTCATTTTGCAATACAACATTGTCGATTTGCTCTGAGTAAGACTGCTCTTCTCTATTTGGTAAATGAAGCTTTTGTTCAAATTCTGTCTCAAGCTTTTCTTCCTCATTGAAAATTTTGGAAGGTGCTCGTTGAGGTGATTCAGCATCTGGTTCTTGCTTCTCCACTAACTGAATTTGGTTAGGTTTCAGTACTTAGAAGAAGAACAAAGACAAGATGACAAAGAATAGCATCCACAATAGAACAGCTTATTAATTTCCTTCTTGGGAGAGTTGCACATTTTAAATTAAAATGCAGTAAAGTGAAAAACGGTCTCACATCTAATCACTAACATAAGGCAGCATGCACCGGATTGCTGAGTGGTTAATTCCCATTTCAATTTTCATGTAACTGAAGTAGAGTGCACTTTGTAAAACAAAACTTTTGAATCTGATAGAATGCATGAAGAACACTGTACAAATATTCTAGGTAGTAAATTTTTTATTTCAGATTATAGTACTATTTCATCTGAAAATGTGAAAACTTGGTCCTTTGACTAGCTTAAAAGCTCTAGTTGCATACAGTAAGTACTTAATTTGTTAATTGACCCATCCAGTTTGATTTGTACAAAGAATCAGATGCAATTGTTCAATATTGACACAACAAAAAGGGATGCCTTGCCATTTATCATCTTAAGAACATACAACTTCAGCAACGTGTATCTCCTAATCCTGAATATGTTGCGATTTATGGGAAGGGAGTATTATTTTTGGCTTAAGTAGAGATGTAGAAGAAGAGAAGAGAAAAGAAGATTACACACTTCAAGCAGTTACCTCTGGCACAATATCATCCTTAGCTTCATAGGCTCCAACAGAGGCATCAAATGCAATTGTTTTCTCAGTTTCATCTTCGCTTGCTTCTTCAGTTGGTGTTTTTGACAATGGAGTCAAAACAGGATCTAGAACAGGGCCTCCATGATTAATCAGGTTTCCTTCAACGTGTGTGCTTCCAGGGTTTTCAACTGTCAAAACTCTGCCATTATTTTCAAGAAGCTCCTCTGCTATTATTGCCACCTCGTTCGGGATTGCTGTAGATTCCTCTTTTGGGTCACTAACTATTGCACCGAACAATTTGCTACTAGCACTCACTTTGGAGTTCTCATCTGAGTAGCATATATTATCTGCAACAATAGCTTTGGGCTTCTCTTGCAGAGGAATAATGTTATCGGCAATGAGTTTTTCCTTGTGTGGTTCTGTAATTGGTTTTTGAGCTGGAGCTGTATCGCTGTATGCAATGGCAGATCCCTGGTTCATATGAGATACCACTTCCTCTTTTGGATGACTGAAGTTCTCAGAAACAATCATCATTTGCGAGTCAACCATAGTGTGTTCATTTGGGTCAGCTAATTGCCCTTCCTCTATTATCTTCTGAAACTCGGCATTGTCCCAATCCTCACAAACGGTGACCGTATTCTCAGTTTCCCATGTCTGAAAAATTCGATCTGGACCAGGTTGCCACACGATTTTCCCAGTAATTTCTTCTAGTATGAACTTGAACTTGACTGCTTTTCCAGCAGGTATATCCTAGTTGAAAACAATGACAAAGTACTTCATCAAGTTAATTAAAATATTTCTAGAGTCTTTCACTCATTTTTTTTCTACTCACCAGCTCAACAGTCCACGTATGACCATCTGACCACTTCAATGGAATCGCTCTTGCAGGGTCCCATAGGCCGAACATAGGATCATCACCTACTACGAGAAATTGCTCACCAAATATACACCGTTTTTGTAACTGAAATCTTACATGAACAGTCTTTGATTGATCTGCACAGCAGAGGTGGCATTGAGAGTCTAAACATAGTGGCAAAATGCTAAAGAGCAATAGGAAGTAGCATGATTCTTGAACGTAGGAAAATTCTACAGACTGGTTATAACTTACAAGTTTCTTGACTCTGAGTTTCTGCAGTTTCAAAGTCTGCCTGCACAGGGAGAATGTGATACAAAAGTCAGATTGATTCTCTCTTTTTAATTTTTTTTTTATTTTTAAAAATCCCAAAATATTTATTCTGATGGAAAACCCCCATTTAGCCCCCATTCAACTATTGGAGAGATCAAAGCAAATGGAGAATCTTAAATATCCACCAAAGGAATCCATTTCTGAGACTTCCTCATCGATTTCTAACTGAAGAGCTTTTTGGATTGGGGTAAAAGAGCAAACAAGAACAGAATATGCTAAAGAAGAGTATTAACCATGCGAGTACAGTATCTTGTTTGTCGGTTACTTCATCAACAAGCACCAACAAACAAACTAACAAACACACACGAGCACACACAAAAAGAAGAAGAAACAAATTATCAGTCTCTCTATTTTGCGATGATTCAATTGGTTTTTATTCCTTCCTAAGGAGTAAAATTTGTCAATATGGCATTCAATCTACACTTAAAAAGATTTTGAAAGGTTTCCAACAATTTACCACGCCAAAGACTACCTGGCTAGATGAGCCAAATAAGAGAACTAGTCCCTGCTGCCAAGTAAAACACTAAAAAGAAGCTTCGAGTTATAAAAGCGTTCATAAGATTCCTTAAAACGTAGAAAGAGCACAATATCTTATGAACCCAGCAACCATAAGAGAAAGCAAAGGATCGAAAGGATTTTATGGCGGGCCATATACAAACATACATACAGATTTTAACAAAAAGCCTGATATTCTGTTCATTGATACCAGATAGAGATGGAGAACAAACCTGGGAAAAAGAAAGCATAACGTTTTTATATATCTTATAGCCAAGAAATCCTATCTGCTTTTACATTGAGGGAGGATCGGTGATTTAACCATTCTCTCTATAGCAAACCTAACTCAACACTTCAAAAATCACATTTTTCCTCTCGTTTTCTTCTCAGAAACAACGAGAACAAAATTGTTTCGTAAAACCAAAAGCAGCTATCCAAAAAAGACCTGGGTTTCCGAGGAGAGAGTAGTGGCCACCGGGTGTGCGGCCTTGTGGCGCACAGATATCAAATGCAATAACCCAAAATTGACAACTTTCTGCGACCGCAGCAGGGAACAAGTTTCGGGTCTAAGAAGAAGACACTCTTTGGGTGGAACGGTTAACTTGTCAAAGATGATCTTGGAGGTTGAACTCGGTAGGGTTCTCATCGCTCAAAACTCTTCGGCAACTCGGTGGCAGCAACAGCAACAGCAACAGCTACAGCAACCCAGCGACTCAGCTACTTCGAGAAGTAGTAGTTTGGATTTTTGTGCCTCCGTTTATTTGATTCCGTACTTCGAGAGCTAATCTGCTTCTGGTGGCCATTATTGGATTTGGGCCGATATAAATAATAATGACAATCAAATAATAAAAGGAGAGAAATGATATTTGTAGTGAAGTTGTGCAAGCGGCGTCCAGTTATTTGGAAAAAAGTAAATTAATATAAGATTCATATGAAAAAAAAAATAACTTTTTAATTATAGATTTTACTATTTTTTAAAACAATTACGCGGCGTTTACATATTCTACTACTAGCATTATGTACCGGAATCCACATGCCGTTTCGACACGTACCGCCATGGGTTGAATCGGCCTCTCACTTTTCGCGTGATTTAAGGGTCACAGTCTGGTGAGTCAGTGACCACGGCAATGAATCTGGACCGTTTGTTATGAAGGTTGGTGGCGTCACGTCACGTGTCCCACCTGAGTCCTTTAATTATTAGGGACCAGGCAGGGCTTTTAAGCTGCTTAAAAGCTAGCCCGGAATTTTAATCGGGCCTAGATTTTCGCCTCCCGTCCTGATACTTAAGCCCGACCCATATGTCAGTGTCGGTTATATATGAATGGGCTTGGGCCTCTTCATAATTTGTTAACCACCAAAAAAATTGAGGTTTTACTTAAATTTTAGAAAATTAATGAATTCCTCAAGTCTAAAAATCGAAAAAAAGCTTGAGCTTGACTAACGGAAAAATAGCTATGGCAAAAAGAAAATTAATGATTCTTCCGTGGCAGAGGTGATCGTGGAGAATTTTAGAAACAATATCACTATTCTATTTTACTATGTTAGCGAGTCTAGTGAGAGTTTTCAATATTTACTCTCTATGAAACACCTGTTGGTTTTTAGATTTAAAAAAATATTAAAATATTTAATGTTAAGTAAAAAATAATGTGAAGCATTATTATTGTTCAATGTATCGGTTCAGTTGTCTAAATTTAAATGAAAATGTGCCATGATGACTTGAACCAATGCATGCTTATTGGGAATAGGAGTCTTAACCGCTTGTCAACCAAACAAAGGATTATGCTATTTGGTGAATTAGAAACTTTTTCAATATATTTTCTAATATTTGAGAAGTTGTGACTTCTTACAAGTACTCATTCATTTTAGTTGTGACTTTTTACAAATACCCTTTTATTTAAATAAGTTGTGACTTTTTACAAGTGTCATTTCATTCAAGTAGTGACTTTTCACATGTACCATTTCATTATCTATAAATAGGGAACCCCACTTTCAAATTGAAAAAGTAAAAAAATCTCTACAAAATTAGAGAAACACTTCATCCTTCTCTTGTCTCTCTTTCTTTGGGTTTTAACTATTTTATATCGGGTTTGAGGATCTCCTTTTGTGTGCACCGACAAGGAGATTAATGGAAACCAACGTTATTGTATATTGGGAGTAGACCGTTAAGAAGCTTAGTGCATGTTTAAATTTGGAGGTGGAGGAATCTACTCTACGGAAAGCGTCCATCACAACGTGCCTCAACACTGGGTTCTCTCTTTCTAATTTGTTCTTGTTACTTTACATATTCTCTAGTTTACAAAGCATTTGCATATATATATATATATATCATTTATTAACCAAAATATTTTCCAACAATCTTAGAGTATAGACCTTTTTGTTGAATTAGAGGTGTGTTTTATTTTATTGATTGCCAACATGGCTTCAAACAAACTTTTTGCATCCGAGAAATTTGGAGGAGTCAATTTTAAGTATTGGCAAGAGAGATTTTCATCTTTCTTACAATATTTGGATTATATTTTGTTATTGAAAATTATCCTCCTTCTAATGATTTACATGATGTCGCACGTAATGTTGAATTGCAAACATATATAAAGAAAGATAATTTGTGTAGATGTAAGATTTTAAATCATTTAAGTTATACACTTTTTAATGTTTACTTACACATTAAATCTGCCAAAGAGATTTGGAACGCTCTTGATAAAAAAAATATGGTGTATAAGATGCCGGAATGGATAAGTACACTGCAAGCCAATTTCTTGGCTTTAAGATGAATGATTCCAAATCTGTAGTAGAGCAAGCACATGAGTTATCTTTGGGTGTAATTTTGGACCGGTAAATCGGTGAATTGGCCCGATTTGACCGGTTTATAACCGGTCCGGTTCCGGAACCAGTTCTTATGTTGTGCAAACCGGCCGGAACTGGTCCGGTTTTAGTTTCCTACTTTCTGGGATCGGACCGGCCTGGACCAGTTGTGAAAAAATTAATATATAAAAATTAATTTTATATAATTTTGAATATTATATAAAATATTTTATGTATATATAATTTTTATATATAATTATATATGAATTTTTCATATGTTATTATATATCATATATGTAATAATTTTATATTATAATTTACAACATAAGATCTTAACCTTAAATATGAATATTTGTAATTTGTTTGGTCATATGTTGTTAACAACAAAAAATATATTAATTATATTTTATGGCATAATAAATTCTCAACATATTTTTTAAAATTTTTGATAAATTCATAATAGGATTAGTAATCTACTAATCCACTTTAAGTCTATATATAAACATAAAACAACTATATAAATCATTATAGTATTAGTAGTTATATTAATACTATATCACTAGATGATACTATAATGATATAATAGTATAGTTATATCACTATTATATATATATATATATAACATCATCCTCACTATATATATATATATATACACACTATAGTGATATCACTATAATAGTATAATATATAGTGAGGATGATGTTAGTATAGTTAACTATCATAATATGCTGGTATTAAGTATTAGTAACTTAATAGCATTAGTAGTTATACTAATGCTATTATCACGAGATGATACTATAGTGATATAATCAATGATCATATAAGTGATATAAATGATATTCCAAAATGGTAATTTATATGTTAGTATTGAGTATTAGTAACTTAATAGTATTAGTATCAATAGTATTACTAATATTTATATATAACAAATTTGCATTTTATTAAAATCGAAAAATCGGATTGGAATCGATAAAACCGGATGTACCGGTTTAGGGGAATAATCGATATGTAATTGATTTTTGAAAATCAATTTCAATTGGTACATACCGGTTCGGTTATAAATTTTCTCAAAAACCAGACCCATTACACCCCTATCATTTACCATGAGTTGGGCCAACGGAGAATGAGTATTACCGAACATCTTCAAGTTGCTTGTACAATATACAAATTGCCTCCTCCTTTATGGAAGAATTTTGGCCTATCTATTCAATATAAGACTAAAGATATGACCATAGAAACCTTGATTTTTGTCATTAGGATCCAAGAACAACACTTGGAAAATGATCATGTCCCACTATTGGTATTTGATTTCCAGTCTAAAACAAATATTGTAGAAGGCCATAGAACATATAAGAATCCATTACACCAAAAGTCCAAATTCAATAAGGGTAAAAATAGTTATGGTAACAATTTGAAATCAAAGTCCTATATCAACAAAGATGATAAGAGACCCATTTGTTTTAACTATAATAAACTGGGTCACGGCATGAAAGTGATAATGGGTAACTCCACCTTAGTACAAGTATTTGGAGTAGGGAAAAATTAAACTTAAATTAACATCTGGAAATACTCTTCCTTTAGAAGAAGTGTTTTACGTACTAGAAGCGAGGAGAAACCTAATTAGTGGATCTTTACTTAATGGGGCAGGCTACACATTGTTATTTCAATCCAATAAAGTTATTGTAACTAAATATAGGTCATTTGTGGAGAAAGGTTATGTGAGTGATGATTTATTTGTAATAAATATTCAAAATAATGTAGTAGACAAATATGATTCTAATAATACATTTGCATTTTCTACATATTCATCTTCAATATGGCATGCTAGATTAGTCCACATTAATTATCATAATGTTAAAAGAATGATGGATTTAGAGATTATTCCTTAAGTTTATGTTGATTTGGATGAAAAATATTTAGTATGTGTTCAATTGAAACAGCCTAGAAAGCCATTTAAATCTATTGTAAGAAATTCATCACTACTTGAATTAATTCATAGTGATGTTTCTATTTAAATGGTGTCTCTTTTAAAGGTGGTAATAAATACTTTATTACTTTTATAGATGATATATCCAAATTTTGTTATGTTTACTTGATGAAAACAAAAGATGAATCTTTTACTAAATTTGTCGTTTATAAAACTGAAGTTGAAAACCAATTGGAGAGAAAGATTAAAATTATCAGGTCTGGTAGAAAAGGTAAATACTGCTCTAATCAATTGATTCAATACTGTGAGGAGAATGGTATTGTACATGAGGAAAGTACATGAGGAAACTGCTCCCTATTCTCCTCAATACAATGATGTTTCTGAAAGAAAAAATAGAACCTTGGTAGATATGGTTAAATGCATGCTCTCTAGTTCCGACCTACCTGAGCAATGGTGTGGGAAGCAATACTTGCATCTTGTTTTATCTTCCATATTTAATATGTGTTCAATCGAAACAGTCTAAAAAGCCATTTAAATTTGTTGTAAGAAATTCATCACTACTTGAATTAATTCATAGTGATGGTTGTTATTTAAATGGTGTCTCTTCTAAAGGTGGTAATAAATACTTTATTACTTTTATAGATGATATGTCCAAATTTTGTTATGTTTACTTGATGAAAACAAAATGTGAATCTTTTAGTAAATTTGTTGTCTATAAAACTGAAGTTGAAAACCAATTGGAGAGAAAAATTAAAATTATCAGGTCTGATAGAAGAGGTGAATACTCCTCTAATCAATTGATTCAATACTGTGAGGAGAATGATATTGTACATGAGAAAACTGCTCCATATTCTCCTCAATCCAATGGTGTTTCTGAAAGAAAAAATAGAATCTCGGTGGATATGGTTAAATGCATGCTCTCTAGTTCCGACCTACCTGAGCAATGGTGGGGAGAAGTAATATTTGCATCTTGTTTTATCTTGAATAGGGTACATTTCAAGGGATTTGACAAGACACCGTACGAACTCTGAAAGGGTAGAATACCCAATATTAATTTCATTACAGTTTGGGGTTGTCTTGCAAAGGTTAATGTTCCACAAATTAAGAAAAGGAAACTAGGTTCCAACACAATAGATGCAGTATTCATTGGATATGCTAAACATAGTTTTGCATATAGGTTTTTTATTATCACATCAGAAGTCGAATGTATTGATCCCAACACCATCATAGAGTCTAGGGATGCAACATTCTTTGAAGATCTATTTCCTTTCAAAAATAAAGTAGAAAGATCTTTACCTATAATAAGTTTTCCTTCCACCAGTAGTCAACCTGCCATTATATCTAATCCTAAGAATTCATCTGGATTAGAAAATGAACTTCGAAGAGGAAAACAAGTGAGAAAGGAAAAAGATTCTGGACATGATTTTTATACTTATTATGTGGAAGAAGATCATTTGACTTTCAAGGATGCCATGAGTTCCATTGATTCTGCTTTCTAGAAAGAAGCTGTAAATAATGAGATGGAATCTCTTAAGACTAATAGCACCTGGAACTTATGTGATCTTCCTCTTGGATGTAAATGGAGTTTTAAAAAAACTTGAGACTTGATAGTACTATTGATAAATTTAAGTTTGGCCGGTTGCAAAAGGCTTTACACAAAGAAAAGGTATCAATTATTTTGATACGTATTCTCCTGTTGCTAGAATAACAACAATTCATGTTTTAATTGCTTTAGCTGTAATCCATAGACTTGAGGTCCACCAAATGGATGTAAAAACCACTTTTCTTAATGATGATTTAGAAGAAGAAATATACATGGATCAACCACAGGGTTTTGTGGTTCCAGAACGAGAAAGAAAAGTTTGTAGACTTATTAAATTTCTCTATGGTTTAAAGCAAGCCTATAAACAATGACACCAAAAGTTTTATGAAATAATTTTATCTTATGATTTCAAGATAAATGAATTTGATAAGTGTTTATACACTAAAATAGTTGATAGTGCATGTATAATGCTATGTCTTTATGTTGATGATATTCTCATCTTTGGTACCAATATAGATATTGTTCTTGATGTTAAAAACTTTCTATCTAAGAGTTTTGACATGAAAGATATGGGAGAGGCACAGGTAATTCTTGGTATTAAGTTAATGAGATCTTGTAATGGTATTAATATAAATCAATCTCATTATATTGAAAAAATTCTTTAAAAAAAATTAAGAGATTTGAATGCAAACCGGTAACTACTCCTCTTAATCCTTGTTTACATTTAAGTAAGAATCTTGGAGATCCTGTGTCACAACTGAGATATTCCTAGATTATTGGTACGTTATTGTATATTATTAATTCTATCAGACTTGATATTTCATATGCTGTGAGTAGACTTAACAGATATACTAGTATGCCTGATGATTCTCATTGGAGGGCATTGGACATAATTTTTAAATATTTGAGAGGAGCCATGGCATATGATATCCATTATTTTGGGTATCCCATTGTATTAGAAGCATACAGTGATACTAGTTAGATAACTGACATGGTAGATCGTAAGGGAACGAGTGGATATATTCTTACTCTTGGTGGTGGAGCAGTTGTAACTTGGAGATCTTACGAGCAAACTGTGATTTCACGATCTACTATGGAGGCTTAATTAATCGCCTTGGATACTACCAGACATGAGGTAGAGGGGCTTAAGAATTTATTATCAGAAATTCCACTAGTTAAAAAGCCAATGACAACAATTTCTATTATTTGTGACAATCAGACTATGATAAGTGTTTGTAATAATAAACATTTTAATCATAAGTTGAGACATTTGAGTATCAGGCATTCTACGATAAGATACCTGATAAAGAATGGATACTTGACTTTGGAATATGTAAATTTAGAAGATAATTTAGCATATTCTTTGACGAAAGGACTAGCAAAGTTGAAGGTTATACATACATCAAGGAGATGGGACTGAAACCCATTAATTAGGTCACCGGTAGCGGCAATCCAACCTTCATGACTGGAGATCCCAAGAAGAATGTTCAATGGGAAGAAGAAATTACTTGAGTGATTGGATAGCACTATTAAAATATTATTATAGGCCTATCCCTAAGGTGTGAGTGCTACAAACGCAATGGCAAATGAAGAACAAAATGCTTTGAATGAGTCCAAGACTAAGGCAATGTATTGAATTGCATGTACCTTGGAAGACTCACCTATGTGAGTGTGACTGTGGGGCCGCAGTCTATAGTAATTAGGTTATTTCCTAGAGCGCCCATGAATCCAAGATACAGTGCACAACCTTTATGCACCCACCTTGAAAAGAACATGATATATATCGTACTATGTGTGTGGTGTGGAAAAGCTTGAGTTAAAAGATTTTGGTTCACCATGGATCTTTTAGATAGAAACACATTAACACTAAGTAGACGTTCAAAGCTGCAAGCTACCTCTATTGATGCATAGTATTTAGCCCAAAGAAAATTGAGTTCTATTCGGTCTTTTAAAATATTTTAATTAGGTGGGAGATTGTTGGTTTTTAGACTTAAAAAATGATTAAAATATTTAATGTTAAGTAAAAAAAATAATGTGAATCATTATCATTGTTCAATGTATCGGTTCAGTTGTCTAGATTTAAATAAAAAGATACCATAGGGACTTGAACCAATGCATGCCTATTGGAAATAGGAGCCTCAACCGCTTGCCAACTAAACAAAGGGTTGTATCATTTGGTAAATTAGAAATATTTTCAATGCATTTTCTAATATTTGATAAGTGACTTTTCACAAGTGCTCCTTCATTTTAGTTGTGACTTTTCACAAATACCCTTTCATTTAAATAAGTTATGACTTTTCACAAGTGTCATTTCATTTTCCAATTGTGACTTTTCACATGTGTCATTTCATTTTTAATAAATAGGGAATCCCACCTTCAAATTGAAGAAGTAAAAAAAATCTCTACAAAATTAGATAAACACTACCTCCTCCTTTTGTCTCTCTTTCTTTGGATTTTAGTTATTTTATATTGGGTTTGAAGATCTCCTTTTGTGTGCACCGATAAGGAGATTAACGGGAATCGACGTTGTTGTATTTTGGGAGTAGACTGTCAAGAAGCCTAGTGCATATTTAAATTTGGAGGCGGCAGAATTTACTCTAAGGAAAACGTCAATCACATCGTGCCTCAATACTGAGTTCTCTCTTTCTAATTTGTTCTTATCATTTTACATATTCTCTAGTTTACAAAGCATTTGCATATATATATATATATATCACTTATTAACTGAAATATTTTCCAACAACACCCACAATCAAACTCTGATCATCATCTACACACACACATATATATACACACACACATGTCCGACATATTTGATATACTGGTACTTGTATGCATGATTCCTCATTTGATAAGTGCTAAAATTGACTTCCTAAACATATGTAAGACATTTTATGTACAACTGGCCATATGACGTTGGCCAATTGGTTTGGTTATAGATGGCATGTTTTGGCTGAAGTTAAAAGACTGGCAAGTGAGAAGAAAGAAAGGAGGAGGAGATGAGATTAGAAAAAAAAAATGGAATAAGAGGAAAGGAGATCAGTGGGCAACTTTAGAGTTGCTTACGTATGAATAATATATGCTAGATTTGTAAATAGATCTCACAAAAGTAAACTTTAGAAATTGACGTTCTCTAGAGGTTTCCTACACACGTACGTAACGGATCGCTGTTCGTGACAAGTCTCATATTCAATGTATTATTTGGTGTTCTTTTCTAGTCACCACACGTCCTTTAGAGCTTTCCTACTATATGCACTTAGCGAATCATTGTGCGTAATAAGTATCATATTCAACATGTTATTTAGTATTTTATTTTTCGTTCATCAAATGTCCTTCAAAAGTTTGTTTTTGCTTGCCATTCATGCACTTGCGCCACGTGCCACAGAGACACATTTTGTTGGGTCGTCAATCAAATCCTTAAGTCTAATCCATCTAGCCAACAACGTGATCTTATTTACAAACTCAAGATGACGTCTTCATCATCATCTTGAATTTGAGGGGGAATGCTAAATTATTACCATTTTTATTATAGAATATATTCATAATATTCTAATATGTATGGTAATATAATTTATTATTTACTATCTTTAGTTTATGTTTAAATCAATTGGTATCAACTAGTGTCATTGATTATTGTTTTTTTTTTTTTTGTAGTTTTCTAACCGCATTCACTATGTTATGTATTCAACAATAATTTGACAACAACAAAGTTCTAGCCTTCAAACCTCCCCCCCCTCTCTCTCTCTCTCTCTCTCTCTCTCTCTCTCTCTCATATTATCTATCTTATTTTATTTTCTACCCATATACAGGAGTATAAGAGTTGGCAGGTTAAAATTGGCCATCTAAGTTCATGCCACTTGCTTGTGGCCCTTCGTGCAAGGCTAAATGAGTGGATGGGTCGGGCAGTGGGCCATTCGGGGGCATTAGCCTTTAGTTCACATGCAAAGAAGCAAAAGGTTGGAAGTGTGAAATAAGAATTTTGTTACATACAAGCAAAATCGCGTACTAATCTGTTTATCAATACTGATTCTTTCAAACTTAAAATTTAAATTAACATTGTTTTCAATAAAATCTACTTTTTGACCAATTACAATAAATTGGTATGCAAATTAGTACATAATTATGCTTGCAACTAGATTTTTCTGTGAAATAATGCTCCAACTTGGATGCTAAAACTCAACCAAACATAGCACTCAAGTATGTTAGGGCATTGTTAACTAAAGCACAATAGTTTAGGATCGCATTAGTAAGTTAAGCACAATAAGCACAAGTAGAAAAGGCATGCATGATATGTACGTGGAGATACATATATACCCAACTAAGAGCATTGACATTGGTTTGGCCAAATTCATCTTCAAATTTAACCAATATCAATACTTATTTGCATTTGCCTATTCCATTTAAATTCAATCTCCACATTGGATTAGCCATTCATTCTCTATATAATAATAAAATATTATTCAATTAATAATTTTTTTATTTAATTTATTTTATCACATTTTGTAATTCTACCAATTAAATGTTAATAATAATTATATTCTAATTAAATTAATATTGAAAAAATTATTATTCAATGTTAATAATAATTATATTATATTAAATTAATATTAAAAAAAGTATTATTAAATGTTAATGGTAATTATATTCTAATTAAATTAATATTAAAAAGTATTATTAAATGTTAATAGTAATTATATTCTAATTAAATTAATAATAAAAAAATTATTGTTAAATGTTAATAATATAATTATATTCTAAATATTAAACGTTAATTATATTCTAATTAATTTAATTTATTTGTTTGGAATAAAAAATTAATATTTTAATGTTTGATGAATGAATAGTGGTCTTCCATCTTTAGCCAACCACTGTAGCAAAAGTCTAAATTATTTTAAATTTGGCCAATCTAATATAAAGAATTTTTGAGCTAAATTATATAAAATTTAGCCAAACATCTCATTTGGCGAAACCAACGTGGATGCCTTGCTTCAAAATCCTTCCTGATTGGCCGGTAATACTTTCAAGGACCAAATTTGGGTACAGTAGTACTCTGTTAATTGCCTATTTGGCCCTCGTAATTTTGGCATTAATTGCTGTACTTTTTTTTATTTGTTTTTTCTTTAAAGAAACATTACGTTCAACTCAGTGGCGGGCCCACGCATGTGGGGGCGCTTAAAAAAAAAAAACTTTTTGAAAATACAATTAATCTCTAGATTTTATACATAATTATATAAATATAGAAAATGACCCTCCTAAAAAAATTTATAATTTTCAGATGTTTTTTAAAAGTTTCTAAAATTTCAATATATCTAGAAATGTATCTCTCCATTTTTTTTTCTTATAGTCCCAAAATTTTATTTAATTTCTATATATTATTTATTTTTAAGTATGTGACCCCTCCAAAATTAAAATTAAAACTAAATTTAAAAGAAATAATAAACTTATTAATATAGGTCTAAAAGTTTTTTGATATATAATATTGGGCTTCTTAATAAGGAATCTAAAGTGAAAATATAAGAAAAATTATTTAAAATCGATGATCTACATGAAAATTAGTTGAGAAACTTTATCCTCTAGATTTCATTAAGTAAGAAATGAATTTATTTAAACTCTCAATTATAGCATTATATATATATATATATATATATTTAATGTGATATGAAAATATCTAAATTTTACATGAAATATGATAAAGGAACTTACATACTAGAACAAAAAATGACATTCTAAAAGATCCATTGATAGTTTATATGAATAAAATAAATTTTAAATATTTTATTACAAAAATAATAATGGATGAATATTATTTCATAAAACATTATCGTTAGAATTTAAAACAAATATTAAATTGTGTTTAGAATTTTATTTCTTCATGTATGTAGCAAATTACCAAAATATAATTTTATATATAGTTATGTTTTGATAATTTTTCAATATCTTTTTAATTTATATAAGAGAAATGATGTTGCAGTTTTAGAATGTGCGAGTTTTGTCCACACCCTTTGAAAAAAATAGGTAAATCTAGGATTCACATGAAAAAATTATTTTTTAATAATGAACTTTACTTTTTTTTCCAAATAAAGTGTGTAGCACTTGCACGCCCCACGATTGTATCTATCATTACTCTTTATATAAATATGGCGAATAGTAAAAAAAAGTTTGCCCCCCTCAACACAATAGAGTGGGTACTTTTGAAATGCTTATGAAAGTATGAATTATGATAAATAATAACTAAAGTATTTAAATTTCAATTTCAAAGTGAAAAAATGCACGTGCTTGTTATATATATATATATATATATATATATATATATATATTAGTCTTGGATCTAATGATCCCAGCTTTATTCCTGCATGTACGTGGTGATAACTCTTCTAATTCAAGCAAAGCTCTCCACAATTCTCTCCCATATATGCAGATCTTGATCATGCACTACTCTCATCCCCGCTATGAATGATTTATATATTCTCTAATATCTATCAAACTCCATGCAGCATGCTTCGTGCGAATGCAGTAATTTGTTTGAAGAAAATGTTATTGAAAAATAAATATAGCTGGAAGGCATTGATCATGCAGACCTTTGACCTAGGAATTAATAATATAATAATACAGATCGAAGACGTACGTGCTGTGGTTGCATGAAACTTGCAGCAAAGCTGGAAAAGTAGTGTTCATTAGTAAACAGTAATAACAAATTATATATCTACTTATAAGTTAGGCTCTCGTGACGAAGTCGTACGTTACACGTGCTGTGCTTTGAGGCACCATATATATATATATATATTTTAATTATTAAGTATATACTGTACTAATATTAGCACATTCAAATTAAACAAGTCTACTTGGGACTACCTAATCATTTAATTAATTTATGGGGATCACGAGATGGGCGGGCAGTGTTACGCATCAAATCATGCCACCAGACCGCAGGTTCTTACATGAATTAATAACACAAGTGGCCGTCGGGTGCATTTATATTGCTATATATTTCGCTTATTCGAGAAAAACCTAAATGTGTTTACCCATGTATTAAAATGATATTAATAAGTATTAAATTACCAAGATAAATATAGATCATATTAATTTCAATTTCATCCTTTCCTTTCTCCCTATCATATATATCGTTGGAAAAAGAAATGAAAATGGGCAAAATGGTTATATTTCTACGAAAGTATTTGTCTCACAAATTGGCGATAGACAGAGAAATTACAAGTAAAGTAATTGTGCACACGAGGTCAGCATTTGTGTGAGGTAAGCACTTACTCCTAAAATTTAAGTTGATAAAAAAAATAATTTTTTAATATTTATATTATATATTAACACTCCTTTAATCTATTAACGATGAGTTTTTTTATCTATAGGCAGTAGGTATTTGGAACGGAGTGAGAGTTTATTATTTTCTTATTAGATAAATATGAAAATGTTAATTAAATAATGGTTGCTGATAGATAGACATCTCAACTAATTCCGTATTATTGAGTCTTAAACTAAAATATATAATAGACAAAGCCACGTCGCTATAGTCTATACTTGACTTAATTATTAATTTAAGAATAATGTTAAATATAGTCGTAGAGTGTGTAAGTGTCGTGTAATTGTTTTGAAAAATAGTGAGGTCTACTACTAAAAAATTTATATTTTTTTATGTAAATTCTGTATTTATTCATTTTGTTAAAAGTGATTACACGACACTTAGACACTCGCTACTACAACTATCATATCTCTTAATTTAACCTCAAAAAAACACATCACTGGCTGTGCGTGCCGAGCCACTGTGTCCGAATTACTTGAAATTAATTAATTATAAATTTCTAATGTTGTAAGTCACGATAATGATACGGAATATATACTTGCCTTACAATGCTCATTGCCTTGCTATTTTGCTTAACTTAATGGAATGTAGTTTCTCATTACGGCAACAAGTTAAAGACGAGAAGATCAACAAGAAAGTAGTCCGATCGATAAGCATGATCACTTGAAAGGAAATTATAGAATCTATGTTTTTTTTTTGCTTTTATCTTTTTGAAGCTTCTGTTGCTCCATCTCCGCACGGGCAGAGAACTTATCGCCATCTCGGTTGTGCTATCAGAGACTATAGAAAAATTAAAATTTATTTGAGAAAATAGGTTATTATTTAGAAAAAACTTATTCATTATTTGTTTTTTCATCATCCACTTATCATCTTATGATATGACATTAGATGATAATTTCACAAGTGAAATATAATAAATAATCTCTAATTATCTAATACCACATCATGGCCCGGATGATGAGTAGCATTACTTTATTATTTATCTTGGATTTGTCATCTCAAATTATACTTATTAATATAATATATATTAAGTTGTTTCATATGTCAATCACTTGAATGATAAAACGTATCATATTAATTTGTATAATGGAGAATGATAAATCTAGAGAAATGAATAATACTTCTCATTAGGTACAAAACAGACAAAATTGAATATATTTGGTTTCCACAATTTTTCATAATTCTTCTAAAACACATTTTCAACTATAGTTCAAACATCATTTAAACTAACATGAAACAAATTCTATATTTCTCAAGCTAAGATTTTTCTTTAGAGAAATTTTGTTCTCAAGCCGGTGTATAAAATAAACCAATCACGTTACTTAAATTATAAGATTTAATTTATAAAAATTCTACATGCGACTTAATAATTGAAATTTTCTTTTCTCAAATCTCGTGCCTAACTTTTTGTGAAAAAATACAACCTTTACCAAATGAAAAGGAAAATGTTTGGACTTTCGTGCTCCCAAAAATAATTGATACTATTTTTTTTAAAAAAATTAATGACTAAGGAAATATTTTTTAATGAGTTTGCGATTTTTTTTTAAATGTTCACTATCGGTACAATGCAGGGATCACCTTTCTCGATAAACCTAACATTGTCCAAAAGAAAAACTCAAGAAAACGACCCTAATAAAAAAGTATACAAAGAGATTTTCAATTGCACATACCTATTTTCACAAATTTCAACATTGAAATACATCTCAAGAGTTTTTTTTTTTTTTTTTTTCCAAACAGCTTCTCATTCTGTGACCAACTTTCACAAAACTATAATCAACACAAAACATATTTAAAAGAAATAAATCAAGAACTTTAAAAGTTACAGAAAATTTCAATTACCAAACAATTAATTGATCATTTTCTAGATTCTGAAGTTATGTTGGGAATCAAAGGAGATAAATTAGAAGCATGGGGTTGATTAATTTATGTGTTGACTGTCTCAACACGTTTGAGACATTTAATAATTTAACCTGTTGATGACTACGTAAAGAGCAATCAAAGTGTTAGAGAAGAGATTGGATCGACTTTCTCATGCCAAGATTATGGCCAGTTATTGATCGCTAAACGAAGAAAAGTTGAGCATATAATATATATTTGTGATAACCCGCCATCTTGATCTGAAACCAAGCATGCTAGCTGTAAATATAAATGCAAATTAAAAACCATCGGGCTTTCCAACTTTTATATATATCATTCTTGGAGATATTTTATGTTAAATTTAATTTAATTCTCGATGATAACTACAAGTGTTGCAATCATGTCCTAATTCAGTCGTACAGCACGAAGAAGATTCATGG
Organism: Carya cathayensis; assembly: GCA_011037825.1. Classification (NCBI taxonomy): domain Eukaryota; kingdom Viridiplantae; phylum Streptophyta; class Magnoliopsida; order Fagales; family Juglandaceae; genus Carya; species Carya cathayensis. The sequence goes on along the minus strand of QGSO01000403.1, from coordinate 18,490 downwards.
CCTTTATAATTATCTCCATTTGATCACGATTGATCATGATCAACCATAAACGTAGAAAGTGTCTGATCACTCGTGCTCAATTTTGGATGGTACTACGTACCGTTTCTCGATCGGCCTCTTCTTTTTATTAGTCCTCTGAAATGTAATTAATAATCTTGTCAGTTAATGCAAGATTATATATTTATATAACTATATATATATATATTTAAGAGTCAATTTACAGGTTCGATTAATATCCGACATATTAACATCAAAGACATTAATTTGTTTTATAATTTGAAGAACTTGTCGGCGAGGGTCTACAGATTCTGCATAATAAATATAGTTTTACATATCAAAAATAATATTTACAATCGTGAATTGTATAAATGTTGCGTAGTTTTTTGTTAAAAATGAATTAATATGAGATTCACATGAAAAAAAATTAACTTTTTAATTTTAAACCTAATTCTTTTTTAAAATAATTGCGCGTCATTTACACATTTTACGATTGTATGTAACATTACTTTATATATATATATATATTAATTTGTATGGTAATTTCTTTAGGAAAAAAGAAACTATAACTGCATTTAATTTCTTTGGACGGAAATTGATTTCTTAAAATGTTTTAAAATCACTTATATATATTCATTGATAATACAAAATGGTTTATCCTTATTAAGAATATAATATAAATAATTAAATATATATTTTTCTATTAATTTAAAATTTTAAAATAAATAATAATTTTATATGATATCAGAATAAAAGTCTTGACTTCGAATCTTAAATTCTAACTCTTTACTCTATTCTAATTAATTATATATTTTACTTGTTGGAATCATTCTTGAAGGAGTCCATTCAATCAATAATGATTTTACTTGATATTAAAACTGAAAATTTCAAGTTTTAAGCTGATCTACACTTTATAATCTCAATTTATATATAATAATAATTTATTAATTCGGACCAAGTGTGAGTTGAAATAAATTGGTTTCTAACAAAAACATGGATAGAGGAGGAGAATGAGGTCATTTCAGACACCTAATTTATATTTATTACAATATTTACTGTTAACCGGCTGACTACTTAACAATATGATTAAAAGGCGGCGATAAACCTTCAGGGGAGGCAAAGACTTTCCTGACATCCACTGTACTAAATACCAAAGAATCAATAACGTGGCCAAACTGTCATTGATGCTGACCTCATTCCAGAACAAATATCAGGAGCCTGAAATTACCATTTTGCTCTTAACTAGGTATTAATAATTCCAAAAAAATTAAAAAAATAATTAACCTATTTTTGTCCCATGTGGTTCCGATTTTTGGAATAATTAATAATGTCTTTATCATCTCATATATCATATTGGTTTCAATCCGCTTTAATTATTTCCCTCCTTTTCATTTAGCTATCTCTATTGCATTTCTAGGTTAAGATTGGCAAATTATGCATATTCTAATGGATCTTGTATTTTATACGTATATCTAAAATAACTAATTATTTGTCTAAAAACGAGCTCTAATGAATAATATATTTTATCTTTATTTTATATTTTATTACAGTGATCTCTGTATTTATTTGGCACTATTCATCTATGTAAAGGTTTTTTTTTATTCATTTCTCCATCTATTTTGTCTTCCTCTTAACACTTGCTAGATGAAATGAGTTTTAATATCTTGCTAGATGCATAACTAGGAATGAAATGATTTCCATGCATCTAATATTTCTAATTTTTTAATGATAATATAGTCACATTATTTTCATCTTTTGAGTTTAATTTTTAATTTTTTTGCTTATGATTATTTTATTTGTGTATAGGATGAAATAATATCATACTATATGAAGATATTGCAAATTCATTGATAGTTAGAGATAATATTTAAAATTAATAAGATATTGAAAAAAGAATATTGAAATGATATGGAGAGAAAAAAATAGATAAGTTGGTGTAGGATATATTATAAAAATCAATAATTAAAATAAAAAAAAGTGAGTTTTAGTGATATATTATGAAGGGAACATACACAAACTTGGAAAAAAAAATCATCCCATTATACAACTCCACGTGAAAGAATCATCCGTTTAATCTAAAATATATAGTAATGTTATCTTAAGTCCTCTATACCACACATGTTTTACGTGATATATATAATTTGATTTGAAAGATAAATTTTAAAAATTGAATTTTATTATTTAAGTAATGTACATCGGGTGCTCTTCTCATAGATTTGAGAATAGATTAACTCATCTAATAAAGATCTTAACAAATATTCTAATATGACTAAATATTAAAAAAATTAAAATTATAAGGCATAATTAAAATAAAAGAGAATGTATTTATCTTATGCTAACTGAATCAGAATGTGTTATATTTATCTTATCCTTGGTCTAAGTTCTGTGGAGAGAAATGTGGCACAACTTGATAGAGAGAGAGATCTAAGATATGGTAAATACAGTTATAAACATAAATATTTTCTGATACAGGAAAAGTAATGTTAGAAATCACATGAATAGATCCAAACACATCAAAATTATAAAAACCCCACAACAGCTCCTTCTCGGAAAGCATCTAATAATTAATTTAATTCAAAGATAAATAATTGTGAAAAATAAAAAACGTGTGCGTTTCATTTGGAAAATTATTTTATTGCTAAATTCAGCATTATTGAACTTGCTAAAGAATCAAGTCCCATGTCATGCTTTGATGTTAAATCGTCCAGACTTGACATTTGCCCAGAAATAAAAATAAATGAATATATAAAACTCAAATCATAATTAAAAGAAAAAAAACTTCTGATCAAGACTTTCAAAGCCATCGGCCCATCACAAAGGGTTGCTTACTGAGCTTCAACAACATTAACTAGAAAGGCTGTTCATTAGAAACATCATCAGAGTCTTTGTGGGATTATATATATGTTTGTTTTCAATATATTTAAGATTAACTTTGGCCTGAGTGGCATGAAATTTCTTATGGAGGTAGTTTCTTCTCTACGTAACTTCTTGCTGCTCCTTCAAACTCTCACATGATGGTCAGACTCAAGAAATTTACACGGAATTATAAGATGTTTGATTCCCAGGTATTCAGCCTCGGCCGTACCAAACTGCGAATCTTTTCTACCATCACGTTCGCTGCGTTGATCTTTATCATCTACACCGACAGCATCGCCTCTGAGATTTCCCACCAGTCTCGTACTTTTTCCGATAAGCAAATCGTCGGCGAGTTGGCGGCTCATGAAAGAACCGAATTAGGACGACTGAGATCGAGTATCGGACTCCTTCAAATACGTTCCATGCAAGAAGAGACTGGTGATCAACATGAAGTAGAAGTACTTGACGACGAAAAGGATCTTCCGGTTCCTCCATTGAATGTCACAGAAGAAGAAAGGATTGCTTGGTTGCGGGAAAATATATCAAAGTTCGACATTTTCAAGTCAAACAACATCACACGGCTGTTTCATGGTCGGGTTCTGGAGTTCTTCAACCATGACTGCGAGGCTCACTTCTTCATGACATGGATTTCCCCGGCAGGGTCGTTTGGGCATAGAGAGTTCTTGACGATGGATAGCCTTTTCAAGGCTCACCCTCGAGGCTGCTTAATGATTCTTTCAAAAAGCATGGACTCTGCAAGAGGGTACGTGATTCTAAAACCGCTCCTTGACCGGGGATTCAAAGTCGTCGCAGTGACACCGGACTTGCCATTTCTGTTCAAAAACACGCCGGCCAAAGCTTGGTTTAATGGGATTAGGAGGGCGGAAAAGGACCCCGGCGAGATTCCGTTAGCTCAGAATCTATCCAATCTGTTGAGACTTGCAGTGTTATACAAGTATGGTGGTGTTTACATGGACACCGATTTCATTGTGCTGAAACCTCTTACTGGGTTAAAGAACTCAATTGGAGCACAGAGCATGGATATGGAGTCCAAGAAATGGAGCAGATTAAACAACGCATTCTTGGCGTTTGACATGAATCATCCACTTCTGTTCAAATTTATGCAGGAGTTTGCATACACATTTGATGGGAATAAATGGGGGCATAATGGTCCCTATTTGGTTTCCAGGGTGGTTGGGAGAGTAAGGAGGAGGCCTGGTTACAACTTCACAGTCTTGTCATCAAAGGCCTTCTATCCGGTGGATTGGCTTAGGATCAGCGGGCTTTTCCAGGCACCGAAAAACCAGGCCAATTCCAAATGGGTAAAAGCCAAGCTGCTTCAGCTAAGTGGGGAGACTTATGGGGTTCACCTATGGAACAGGCAAACAAACAGGTTAGCAATCGAAGAGGGAAGCGTCATGGAAAGTTTAATCTCAAATCACTGTGTCATTTGCCAACAGATACATACTTCAAAGACAAAAGTTTCTAAAAGGTGTTGATAATCTCCTCCAGTTGGAGCATCTTCTAGGTTGGTACATATTTGTTGAATTATAGCTCTGTTTCGTGGGCTATATGGATGCTCCTCTGTTTCGAGGTTTTCCTTGTAATTTTAGTTCCTTCTATTTTACAATCCTGTACAAATAAATAAATCTCACTGCTTAACATTGGAATAGAGATTGCCCTGGCTGTTGTTCTAAGACACGCAAACAAGCATATATTGTAAGGTATTCAAATTTTGATTACAACCGCTGCACATATACTAATCCCTCTGAATTTCAACCAAATCTACATCCCCTGCATCTCCATAACCCACATTCAGGCAATCTCTTAAATGACGTTTCCCCCCAACTGCAATATTTGACCTTCCTAATCCTAAAGCCAAATTCTCCATCCATGAAGCCATCTTCTTAAGCACACTCTGCACCCTAAAATACTATAAAATCAGGATTTTATGCCTTGCACTCTAAAATATCAAAACTGTTACATTGCTATATCAAACAACGAATAATTTTACACCCAATTGAATTATAATTTCTTGATGCTGAGACCTTAATTAATGATACGAAATGTCAATTATAATTGTGATATCGCATATGATAAGAATAAATGTAAGTGGTGTATAGAATCTCACGTTGCTTACGAAAGAGAAATTCTTGTTCTTTATAAGGTTTCAATGTGGCTTTAATTGTATCATTGACTAGTCATTTTGAAGTATAGTCCATGTGATTTAAGCCTTTCAATAGAGTGTTTCAAATGATATTAAAATCAATCCCAACAAAAAATGTGGGACTTGAGCCACGCAACCTACGATGAGCTAGCCCGACAAGGAAGTTGAGAATTTAAGAGAAATAGATTGTAATACCTCATATGATAAGAATAAGGGTAGGTTGTATTTGAAATCTTATATTGCTAGGGAATGAGAAGTTCTAGTTCTTTATAATGGATTCCAATGGAGCTCCAATTATATCGTTTACTAGTCCTTTTAGAGTATAGACCATGTAGTTTGGATCTTCCATTTAAGTTTTACAATAGTAATGTAAATTTACAAAATATATTTTTTTATGGACTTTGCTAAAGGCGAACGATTGTACGTACTCCTCCAAATAGGCTTCCAAACGGGTATCCTCCATGTCAAATAATCTCCTCAAAGAAGAAGAAGAAGAAAAAAAAAAATGAAGAAGAAGAAGACCGATAATGAGTAATCTAAATAGAGCTTGATCCTTTTCCTTTTGAGCTTCTTTGTGAATGGAGGGTCCTCTTCATCCTTCTCTTCTGGTATCTCTGATAACGACATGGTCTAAAAGGATATGCATGCATTGTACGGACAGATACGAGATACTCATTGCCTTTAAACAGTAGAACGAAAAAGGAAACGATAGCAGAAGGAACTAAGACAGACGGCTAATTTATATGGGGGAAAAAAAAAAACTGTGGAAGCCGGCAAGGAGAAAGTAAGCAACACTTTTCTTCCAAGAAATCGCTTTCGAGGGAGTTTGTTTTGCATTAAGAAAAGACAGGGACTAAACACTATCTAATCTAAGGTATGAACCATAATTTAAGAGAAGTAATTCAAAATTCAAGCGAGAATAAAATATGACATAATATTTTATGCTATCTTTACAAACAAGAAAATCAAATATTGTATTCATCACAGGCAATGAATGAACCATTTTTTTTTCAATTAAAAAATAATAATAATAATAATAATAATTCTGATTTAAGTAGTTCTGGATCTCGAATAAAAGATCTTTTGTGTGTAGGTCTTTTATAATTTATATTGTAAACTTGTAGAGCTTACTTTATATATTTATATCTTTTTGATTCCTAGTCCTAAAGTTAGCCTCTAATACATGAATCAAGGTAGACTTTTCAACCAAGATGGCACCCACAACGAGTTTTAAGGCTATATTTATGTGTAGGATGAAACTTAGAAGTCAAAGACGGTTTCGTTCTCAAACAAACAATATCTTGGTTAGAACTCCTCTAGATTCTTTCCAACCCCCACAAATTAAAAAAATAAAAAATATATATATGTATCTTCAAAATAAATTCATAAAATAATTTTGAAAAACTAAATAAATAAATACACGGCAGCCACTTCATGTTTATTCATTGTCTAAAATAATTTTAAATAAATTATTCAATATTATTTATTACATCATCTCTTAAAACTTCTCTTGAAAAACTTCACATCCAAACAAATTCAAAGTGGGTCTCACTACTTTTTTAAACTCTATAAAACCTTCATCTTAAAAACTTCTTCCAAATATTTACAATATTCATAGACACTCTACCACTATTCATAAAACCATCTCATATCCAAATTTACAAGCTCAAGACCAACAATCAAGATGGGAAAATTGGATATATACAAATGAGTAGTCCCCATAGTCTTCTCTGAGCTTTCTCAGGAGAGAAAGGTTGGGTGAAGGGATAGTCTCGGCTGCTCGAAGAGTGGGGGAGGAGGAGTCTACTTCAAGCAGAGATGGATGATCTAGAGGATAGGTGGGATAAACTTCAACTGATGGAGGAGGAAAATGATGTGATTGATCTTAATGCAGAGTATTTGGGGATGGTGAAGGCAGAGGGGGATAAGAGCCTTGTAGGAAAACTGATCTCAGATCGTAAAGTAAACAAGGAGGTGATTAGATCAACGATGAATAAGATTTGGAGATTGGCAGGATCGTTCACTTTTCATGATATTCTTCCAAAATCTATTTGTAGTAACTTCCGATAATCAGAAGGATAGACAGCGTGCTCTGGCTGGAAAACCTTGGTTGTTTGACAATCACCTACTACTACTGAAACCTTTTGATGGTTTTACCCCTCCGCAGAAGATGAATTTTGACTTTGAGGCTTTTTGGGTTCACCTGAATAATTTACCATTGGCTTGTATGAATTTAGAAGTTGGAAACCAGATTGGAAAAACAATTGGAAATGTAAAAGAAGTAGATGTATGGGAAGATGGGATAGGGTGTGGAAGGTACTTGTGAGTGAAGATTGAATTAGATATGAAGAAATCGATAGCACGGGGAAGAAATGCGAATGTACTGGGATCCAGAATTTGGGTGCCTTTGAGCTATGAAAAACTACCTAAAATTTGCTTCAAGTGTGGAAGATTAGTGCATGGCGCAGAGGGATGTGTAGGTGTGGAAGAGAGGGGTGGTGGATCTCAATATGGAACTTGGCTTCGAACCTATCACATGGTTAGGGGGAATACCACAGAAAACAGTAGGAGTAAGTCCAGAGAACGAAGAGCTGAGGAAGAATGAGAGTATAATTGTGGCAGTGTGGGTGAGGAAGGAATGTCAAATGCAAATTGTACAACTACACCAGTGGATTGGGTGTTTGAAAATGAGATTGTGGATGAACTAACACAAAGTAAGGGGTCTCGTGCAGCAAAGCAGGAAGGGGCGGGTAAGGTGTTTGTGGAAAAAACTGAGAGAAAAGAGTTAGTTGATTAAGCAAGTAGGGGGGGATGGATGATTTTCGAATTCTGGCAAATCCTGAGGAGAACTTATTGAATGCTGAAACTGAGCCTAATTCTGCTTATTCAAAATGAGAAAGGGATGGATGGAAGTAAGTGGGTGATAGAGAAGCGGAGGTGGAAGAGGAGGGCACATATTGCAGGAAAAAGTGGTGTTAATGAGGCCACAGCTGGGGGAAAGCGTAGTTTTGGGGGTGAGTTTTTTGATGACAGTTGTGAGGGTATCTCAAAAAGGGGTAGAATGTCTGTTAATGTAGGGGATGAAAATGGAAATATGGGATTGGCGGAGGCTGCTTGTCAGCATCGCCAAACATTATGAAAATACTAAGTTGGAACTGCCGAGGGCTTGGGAATCCTCAGACAGTTCAAAATCTTCACTGACTAGTGAATGAGAATAAACCCAAAATGGTCTTTCTAATGAAAACTAAGCTAGGTGCAAGTAGGTTTGAAGGTATAAAGAAGAGATTCAGTATGGAGGGGTGTTTTGTTGTAGAGGTTTTGGGTAGAAAATGGGGCTTGGCTTTGATGTGGAGTCAAGAGGTGGAGGTGGAGATTGTTAATTTCTCCCTATACCATATTAATGCAGCTGTTAAAAGTGAGGAAAATAAACTACCATGGATTTTTACTGGTTTCTACGGGCACCCTGAAGCAAATAAGAGAAAAGGGTCATGGAAGCTTCTGTCATTGCTGGAGCCTTCACCAGAGCAGCCTTGGTGCATCATTAGAGATTTCAATGAAATTGTGTGTCAAGCTGAGAAAGTGGGAGGGAAAGTTAGACCAGAAGCTCAAATGGAAGATTTCAGAAAAGTATTAGAAGAGAATTGTATTTTTGACTTGGGGTGGAAGAGCAGTATGTACACCTGGAGTAATAAACATGGTGACAACACTTTTACAAAAAAAAGGTTGGACAAAGCTGTTGCAAACCCTCAGTGGTCTGAAATTTTCAGAAATACGGAAGTTGAGGTGTTAGCAGTAGCATAATCTGACCATAAAGCTCTCCTGCTTGACATGAGACAAGACAGTGCAAAGAATGAGGATAGTTTTCATATTAGAAGCAAAGTGGATACGGGATGAGGAATGGGAGCTTGTGGTAGAGGAAGCTTGGAGTAGAAGGGTTGCAGGTAATAGCTTTTTTAAAAGAGTACAAGGAAAATTGTTGAGCTGTCAAGGGGACCTGGTTCGATCGAGTTCAAGAAGAGATAAGGACTTTGGGGCTGCTATGAAACAAAAAACTGAAAGGTTAAAGATTGAACAAGACAATGAAGGACATCATAATATTGAGTTAATTAAGCAGTTGCAAGGAGAGATGGGGTTACTCTTGGAGCAAGAAGATTTAAAATTGAGGCAACGTGCAAAGAGAAATTGGTACCAGTTAGGTGATAAAAACACAAAATTCTTTTATTCCTGTGCTAGTCAGAGAAGGAGGAAAAATCAGATTAAGGAATTATTGAACTCTTAGGGGAGTAGGGTGACTAAAACAAAAGAGATAGAATGAGTGTTTTATGAGTACTTTAATGGTATTTTCTGCTCAACACAACCCTCAAGGGTAGCCATAGAAGCCTGCATCAAAGAAGTGGAACCTAGAGTTTCTAGCTAGATGAATGAAGATCTTCCAAGAGAGTTTACAAGAAGGGAGGTAGAGGAAGCCTTAAAACAGATGGGTCCCTTGAAGTCCCCAGGCCCGGATGGTTATGGAGCTTGTTTCTACCAAGCTTACTGGAGCATCGTGGGGGAGGAGGTAAGTAAGGCTGTTCTAAGCTTTCTTAATGGGGAGGGCAATTTAGAAAGTGGTATAAATTGTACTCATGTAACTTTGATTCCTAAAACAAAAAATCCTATGGTTGCTAGTGAGTTTAGACCAATTAGTCTTTGTAACGTACTTTATAAACTTGTTTAAAAAATACTTGCAAACAGGCTGAAGAAAGTGCTCCCTGCCATTATCTCCAGCAATCAAAGTGCATTTATTCCTGGAAGACTCATAACTGATAATGTTATGATTGCTTATGAAACCTTGCATACAATGAAGACAAGACAAAGAACTAAGGTTGGAAGCATGGCTCTCAAACTTGATATGTCAAAGGCATATGACAGGTTAGAGTGGTCATATTTGGAGGCCATGATGAGAAGGTTGGGATTTGGTGAAAAGTGGATCTCTTTGATTATGAGGTGTGTGACAACAGTTACTTACTTAATACTTGTTAATGGGGAGCCTGGAAAGATTATTAAACCTACTAGAGGAATTAGGCAAGGGGATCCCATCTCCCCTTACCTCTTTATTATCTGTGCAGAAGGCCTTAGTGCCTTAATTAACTCAGCTGAATCTAAAGGGGACATAAGGGGGTTGGCAGTAGTTAGAGGAGGTATGACGATAAACCACTTACTCTTTGCGGATGATTGTGTGATTTTTGGAAGGGCAAAGATTACTGAATGGCTAAAGATCCAAGGCTTATTGAAAGTATATGAAGAGGCCTCGAGTCAATGCCTAAATCTACAGAAGACTACAATTTTCTTCAACTCGAATACTGCTGCTGCTACTAGAACACAAATCCAAAGAGTTGCTAGAGTTCCTGTTTGTGGGAGTTATGAAAAATATCTTGGTCTCCCAACTATTGTGGGAAGATCAAGATACTATACATTCAGAAATTTGAAGGAAAGGATCTGGTCAAAAATTAATAGTTGGAAGAATTCTTTTCTTTCACAGGCAGGAAAAGAGATCTTGTTAAAGGCAGTAGCTCAAGCAATTCCTACTTTTGCTATGAGTGTTTTCAGTCTCCCCAGAAGGTTGTGTAAGGAGATTTCTTCCCTTTTGGCTAGGTGTTGGTGGGGGCATAAGCAAGATGACAAGAAAATCCAATAGAGGAGTTGGTTTAAAATGGGAGAATCTAAAAAGAATGGAGGGTTGGGATTTCGAGACCTTGAAGGTTTTAATAAGGCTATGCTTGCTAAGCAGTGTTGGAGAATGTTAACAGATCCGGATGCTTTGGTGACAAAAGTAATGAAAGAGAAGTATTTTAAAAATGGGGGCCTCTTGGAAGCCAAGTTGGGGTGTGGTCCTTCTCTTGTTTGGAGAAGCATGTGGTCCTCTATTAGAAACCTATCAAGTGACTTGAAGGTACAGCAGCTTATTGATGTTGGCACTAGGGGATGGAAGAAAGAACTCATTGCTGACACTTTTAACGAAGATGAAGATGAGGTTATTTGTAGTATTCCTCTACATAGGTGGGGTGCTGCGGATAAATCGGTATGTGGCAGATCACAAGATGATAAATTTTCTGTGAAGAGTACCTATCATCTAGAACATGAAAGAATGAAAAGGAGGATAGGGGAAACCTCAGTAGGGGGTAACCTAAGTAATGGATGGAGGCTGATATGGAGTTTGAATGTCCCAAGTGTGGTGAAACACTTCTTGTGGAAGGCAGGCCATGATTTACTTCCCACCAAACAAAATCTATACAAGAAGCATATTGTGGAGAATAATAGATGTCCTATCTGTGAACTGGTGCTCGAAACAACTATGCATGTTATTTGGTGTTGTCTTGCTACATCTGATGTTTGGGTAGAGGAAGGTAGCCCTGTGCAGAAATGGAGTTGTCTTGAATCTGATTTCATGGTTGTTTGGGAGAAACTAAACTCACAGTTGAAAGGGGAGGAGGTTGATTTGGTGGCTTGCATTATGAGGAAGATTTGGCTTAGAAGAAATTCTTTGCTATTTGAAAAAAAGTTTGATGATCCAAGGAGTATTATAAAAGCAGCAAGCTGTGGATTAAGTGAGTTTGTCTCTGCTCAAAGGGATCAACAGAAGGCACATATAAAGGGGATGAATGACAGAAGGATAGTAAAAATGGAAAAACCAGCAGGTTTGACAGTAAAAGTAAATTTGAATGTTGCTGTAGATGCAAAAAATAGACAGGTGGGTGCTGGAGTGGTTATCAGAGATTCAGAAGGTGAGTTGTTGGCTTGCCTTTACTCAATCTGTAATCATGTACAGAACCCGATGCTGGCTGAAGCCCTGGCTTTAAGGAGAGCTGCAACTTTAAGTGCAGAACTAGGTTTTTCAACAGTAATACTTGAGGGGGACTCTCAGCTGATTGTTAAAGCAGTTAATAGTGGTGAAGAAATTTGGGCTGATTATGGGAATATTATTGAGGATGTTTGAAAGGTTTTGTTTGAAAGACCAAATTGGGGGGTAAAATTTGTATACAGGGAAGCAAATAGTATAGCACACAAGTTAGCTAAACTAGCATTTACTTTTATTGACGAAAGGGTATGGATAGAAGAAAGTCCGGTAGATATTATACAAGATATACAAAGGGAGAAATATTGTAATGACTAAGTTGTTTGAAGTTTTCAATAAGGGAATGGTGTTTGATTTCCAAAAAACAAAAAAAAAGATGGGAAGATTGGACAAGTGGTACTACTCGTACCTAAAAGGCTAAAACCTCCACACCCATGATCCTGCGTCCATGAATTTTATCATGAAAACAGCTATTATATACACACAAATGGGGTTGGGTTCAAGTATAGTGAACCACTTACCTGGCCTATTATTTTTGTAAATGCCACCTTTATTCGTCAAACCCAATTAAAAAAAAAGATTCTAAACATTATCCCCATCTATTTTGATTTCTGATCTTTTTATTTTTTTCCTTAATAAGTATATGGTATAGAGATGATAAGTATAAGAATTCAATTAGTTTAATAAAAATAAAATATAAATAAAAAATAAAATATATGTGATGTATAGTGTAACAAACCCATAAAAAAAAGTGGGCTGCCCATTCATTCGGCTCCTTCAACAGATCCATCCCCCTCAAAATCTTCAAGGTGACTAACGATCGACTATCCTGGCTCGCACACTTAAAAATAACCACAATCTTACTCGTTATGTTTCATTCGTTAATCGTTTGTCTAGAATTTGAGGGTTGATCAGGTCATGTTTAGGAAGTGATATCATCTCAAAATTTTTTATAATTTTCTTTCTAAATATTACTTGCCAAATACTAAACACTTTTCTATTTCATTCTAACTTTTTAAACTTATAAACAAAATACAAAAAACAATATAACATTTTTTCAAATTTTAAAATAAAAATAAAATTAAAAAAATTATATTCAAATCATTTTTTAATTTTATAATATTTTTATCTAATTTTTTTTTATTTCCTTTCTCAAAATCTAATAAAATATCTTAACATAAACCATTTTACTACTATTTAAAAAATTCTCATATCATCTTATTATCCAAGCACCCCTTTAAATCTCGAGTTTTATTCGGTCGAGAAGAAAGGGGACCAAATTATGTAAGACGCCAAGTACTTCTTTGATTCTAAAACCTTAATAAATCCATTTCGTAATTTATTGAAAGCTTCAGAGAGATCAAACATTGCCCAAATTGAGTACAGTTGAGAGTCGCCGCCACCTTTGGTAAGTTTTGTAAAAATTTTCTTGATTGTAGTAATTATGGCAGCCTAACACTTTAGATGTCATATGAATTGTCACGTTACTTGGACATTAGAATCGATCCAATAACTTCCTGCATTTGTAATTGTTAATGTCATGATTTTTTTTTTTGAAAAAGACTTCATTTTATTAAATGAAACCGAAGTTACAACTGTGACTAATCAATACAGGAAAAACCCAATTACTAGCCAAACTGCTCAACTGTGAGGGGCTCCCCCGTCCATAAATTTCTTTATGGCGGACATTGTCTTAACTTCTACATACTCTCTCTTGACAACAGTCAAACTGAGAAAGCGTTCTGTTTAAAAAAACAGAACTGAAACGACCTCTCTTCCGAAAAAGAGAGATACTCACACACTCCACCCTCTCAAAGAGGAGGAGTACAAACACTCACCTTCCTCTAATGGAGGAGTGAGACAACCACCCACCTCCCTCCTAAGGAGGAGTGGGACTCTACTGCTATGGACCTCAAGTCCAATAGTCTACTTCTTATTTTTTATAAACTAAAACAAACAAAGTACCTTAAAAAAAATACAAGATCCAGTCTAAAGCAGAAAACAAATGGGCCCAAAAAACACCCAAGCCCATGGACCACGTCTGGCCCACTAAAAAAAAAACCCCTGGACCACGTCTGGTTGCAAGAAGGAGCATTAGGGTTTCATCTTTAAGCTGTCGCTGCCTCCCTTTCCTCAGTGAAATCACCAGTGCACGAGCACTGGCTTCCGCCGTGGTTCACTGGAGCTGCACTTCGGCAGGACCACCGGTTTCTGCACCTCTCGCTTGCTCGCATGTCCCCCCACCCGCCGAGACCCATCCCACCTTGCATCGTATACCGCCACTCCATAGGCCGTCGTTACCTTTCGGTAACGTCCACATCTGCAAGAGGACTTAAACCTCTGTTTCATGCTCTGAAAACAGAGCACTTACAACCCAACCAACCGACCAGGAGTAACCGACCAAGAAACACCCCTTTCTGAAACAGGGATCATGCACCCCTTTCCCCTTTGCATTTTACCTCTGTTTACAACCGGAAAGAGGGAGAGATAGAGGGATGAGCCGCCGGGATCTTGGGCTATGTGCATGAGCCACGGAGTCATGCCATCAACGCAGTCCATCACCGAGCAATCTTATTCTCAAAATCGGACAAAGTAGAAACAACTACTAACTAGAAGAACACAAACGAAAGAGGAAGGGAGGGAGGAGGGAGCCGAGGCTCCCACCTCCCTAATGGGGCGGCTCTGAGTTTCTCTTCACGCGCAAAGTGCAAACTCCGAGAGGGCGTACTCTTGTTAATGTCATGATTTGCACGACCGATTATGAGAGAAAAAACCTTAACGATGATAACATCCATGTTTACTCATTAAATAAATAGTAAATAAAAATAAATAAAGAGAGATACAAATATTTATATAATTCGGCAAAAAAATCTATGTATTGGGATTGTTTGGAGTAATATTTTGAATACCGTACCGGATGCCGTACCGGTCAAGACACTAGAACGAAATATTTCGATACTTGTACCGTTTCGTGTATCATTTAGGGATTGTCGATACATGAATAAATTATATATAAATATATATAAATTATATTCCAAAATAATAGTCTATATATAAATAAATTATACATAAATATATATATATAAAAATTATAAATAACCTAGTCTGAATTTGGGTAAAAAAATGAGCTTATAGTTTGAAGAAATTGAAAAAAAAAAAAAAGAAGTAAAGGCCGAAATACTGGCTGGTACATAGGCATCTACATGCCGAAATATCGGTAGGTATTTAAACCGGTACGAAATTGGTAAAATACCTGTACCAGACCAGTGGTCGGTATGGTATATACCGGTCGATACGGTACGGTATTTAAAACATTGGTTTGAAGGGCAAAATTTACTATGATTTGTGATTTTAGAATCTCTCAATATGGCCTCACATATTACCTAATACAATAGATAAATCTGGAATTTTAGAAGGTTGAAAACAACGCCTCCATTGAGAGAGATTTGGTGGAGTTTGTACCAAGCTTGTGGAGAGTTCATCCCTTTTTTTATATAGAGATATGTTTTCTTCCTTAGAGCGATATAGTCCAACTTGCCTTGTGAAGTATTTTTCTTTTAAATGTCTGAGTCAACTTTTTTTTGTTTATCTTTTGTTTGTCTTATCTCTTGACTTTATCTATTCTCTTATTATTAGTGATATGTTTTCAAAAGATTGAACCAGTCAATTTAGTCCTTAACAATAATTAAACAAGAACTCGATTAGTGGAAGTATTCGAGACTCAAAGTGCAATTATCCCCCGGAAGTTCATAGGAAAGTCAAAGGACAAATTAGGAATCATGCAAGCAATAGTGACGACACCAAGAGCAATGAAGAGAATTTCAAAGCTCAGAAATCACATAAAGATCATAGGGATAACATAATTAGAAGCCATATTACTGGCTACATGAAACGCTAGAAAGACTCGTCAATTTCAATCTTGACGCTCACATCATCCTCAAACCGATCTTTCTTCGTTGGAGACGGAGACAAAGGTGTAACAGCCCGCTAAAATTATCAATTTTGTTTTGGATTCTTTCCCGACAGCAATCACATCTCTCTCGTCTTAACCCTCTATCTTTAGTTATTTATGTTTAACATAGTTGATTTGGTTGGCTGTAGACTGTGTAGTTAGTGTTTGTGGAGTTCGCTGCGTAGTTGTGAAACGAAGTGTGGTTGTGAAGTGTTAGGCTTGATTTTGTAGTTTTGTGGACTGTGCTGTGAAGTATAGGCGTGAGATGGATGCCGTAGATGTGATACGGCGGGTTGTGTGAAGAGAATACGCGTGTAGCGTATTCTGTGTAATGCAGCGACGCGCCGCGCGACATGCGCTGTAGTGATGTGGGTCGTAGAAGGAAGGGAGTACGCATGTAGTGTACTCCGTGTGGTATGGCGATGCATCGTGTGATGTGCATCGTGTTGATGAGTGTTGTAGCGAAGGAAGTACGCGTAGCGCGTACTCCGTGTCGCGTAGCGATGCACCGTGAGACGTGTATCGCAGTGATGGGTTTTGTAGTGTGAATGGAAGAGAGTTCACGTGAGTGTACTCTGTACTAAGTCGTGATACACCGGATGGCGTGTCACGAAGGGTTGAATGGCGTAGCAGAGAAGTGTGGAGCGTATGGTGTAATGTTGGGAAACTGTATGACAGTGTCCCGAAGCAGTGATGATATGGATTATAGTCCGGGATGACTGGTGTCATCTTGTGGTTGACTATGGCTAAGAGTATATGGATTGAGAAATGAGTTGTTTGTTTGGTTGTTATTGATAATTTTAATGAACTTGTTTTAGTGCAAAGGCTTTCTGAAGTCAATTTATCTCTTCCGAGTATAGTGAAACCTCAAGTTGGCCGTGGTGTTGCAAGTGCTTACAATATGGCAATTGAGTTCAGAAGTGAAAATCTTAAGGACTTGAGTGTTCCTCTTCCAGCTGTTGTGCAGTTCCTCGTGTCTCGCGCTCTATTCTCATAGAACGCGACGATCGAGGTAAGTTAGCCTCTAACTTACTATCAGTTTATTGTGTATGTGTGATGGGTAAGAGAACTACAATTTATGTATGTATGTTATCGTATATGCCATGTCATGCTATGTCATTACATGTTTATCTGTTACGTATGATTTAATCTCTCATGAATAATTATCTGTTACATAATCTTTTCTGTCATACAATGATGTATGTTATAAGTATGCCATGTTAAGTATGCCATGAAATGTTATGATTAAATCATATGTGCCATTTACAAGTATACGCCATGT
The DNA here is from genome assembly GCA_011037825.1 of Carya cathayensis. Classification (NCBI taxonomy): domain Eukaryota; kingdom Viridiplantae; phylum Streptophyta; class Magnoliopsida; order Fagales; family Juglandaceae; genus Carya; species Carya cathayensis. The sequence continues at coordinate 1,401 of QGSO01000403.1, read as the reverse complement.
TAGAAAAGTATATGATATTAATTAATATCTCATGCATTAAGAAAGATAAGATATGTTATGTTACGTATAATACGTGGGGCCACAACAACTGTGGAGTACGTATTATATTTATGTTACTTATAATGCGTGGGGCCACAACAACTGTGGAGTACGTATTATATTTTATGTTACTTATAATGCGTGGGGCCACAACAACTGTGGAGTACGTATTATATTTATGTTACTTATAATGCGTGGGGCCACAACAACTGTGGAGTACGTATTATATTTATGTTACTTATAATGCGTGGGGCCACAACAACTGTGGAGTACGTATTATATTTATGTTACTTATAATGCGTGGGGCCACAACAACTGTGGAGTACGTATTATATTTATGTTACTTATAATGCGTGGGGCCACAACAACTGTGGAGTACGTATTATATTTTATGTTACTTATAATGCGTGGGGCCACAACAACTGTGGAGTACGTATTATATTTATGTTACTTATAATGCGTGGAGTACGTATTATATTTATGTTACTTATAATGCGTGGGGCCACAACAACTGTGGAGTACGTATTATATTTTATGTTACATGAAGTATGGGGCCACAACAACTGTGGAGCATACACTACATGAGACACAGCAATTGTGACATGTAGAATACGTGGGGCCACAACAACTGTGGAGTACGTATTATATTTTATGTTATGTGTATTCATGGGGCCACAACAACTGTGGAGCATACACTACATGAGACACAGCAATTGTGACATGTAGAATACGTGGGGCCACAACAACTGTGGAGTACGTATTATGTTTTATGTTACTTGAATACGTAGGGCCACAACAACTGTGGAGTACGTATTAACGCACGTTATTAATCAAGACAATTGAATAAGATTTCAAGTTTATGTTAAGTCCAGTTTCAGATCAAATACATGATAAGTCAAGTTTTAGATCAAGTCCATGTTATGTTATACTCACGTACATGTTATGTTCAAGTTTATGTTATTTTCAAGTTCTTATTTATGTTATGCAGGTTTACGTTCATGCTATATTTCAAGTCCATGTTATGTTTCAGTTCATGTTATGTTGTTTGTTCATGTTATGTTTTAAGCTTAAGTTCATGCCATGTTAGGTCAAGTTCAGTTCACGCTTAAGTTCTGGTTAAGTCATGCTATATGTCAAGTTATACTATGTTTATGTATGACTATAATTATGCATTTATGCTTTTACTGCCATGCATGCATTTTTAACCTGTGTGTGAGTTTTATGTTAACTTACTGAGATTTGTAATCAAATCTCACTGTGGTAGTCCCAACTACCATTCCCCCCGAATGGTAGATCTTGTTACAGGACCCAAAGGAGAATTGGAATCTGACCAACTGAATACGGTCGACTAGGCCACGGTGG